>OZ020192.1:86926290-86956290 GCA_963971165.1 Philopedon plagiatum | reverse complement strand
CGCCTATAATATCAACTTTTGAACTAAGTAAATTTAACTAAATGATAATGATTTAGTCAGAAATTCACTGTTGCTTTATGTCCCATTACTTTTGAACCACACGTATTTCATTGCATAGGAAATTTCAAATGCGATTATCTCGAAAACTGTTACTCCTAGCGACTTCAATAAAATATACCGTTTTGACTTAAAACAGGTAGAACGGTCGATTTTTTCAATAGTCAGATTGATATACCAAGCTTAAAAAAAGTTGTCCTTTAAAAGATGTGCGGCATTCCGTAGGTGGCACCCTCTACTAGTGACATCAAAAGTACGGACGAATTTGAATTCCTCGACTCAAAAAAACCCAAATCCCTAATTTCGTGCCGCTGTGTCGTTTTGTTGAGAAATTATTGGAAAAAATCGAAAACAAAATTAAAATTTTGACAGTCTTTGTTTTTATCAACTTTGGAATTAGGCAAGCTTGAATAAATCGCATTATTTCGACGTAAGGAATCTGCTGTTGCTCTGTGTCTCATTAATTTTGGACCACCCTGTAGACTGGAAGTTAAGACATGACAGTGCCGAAAACCTGAAGAAAAATACAGTGTCACCCTCAAAAAGAAAGAAATAATAGACAGATTTCGTTCAGAAATAGGCTTGTTGCTAGATACTCCCAAACAAGGAGGAGGCAGTCATGGTAATAGTGCATGAAGATTGTTTTTTAAATGCAAAAATGTCTACTGATACTTGTATAACAGGAGTTAATCAATCGTTAATTGAACGATTTTACGTAATTTTACGCACTATGAGTTGTGGATACGAAATAAATATTAGTGCTGTTAAAGAATACTGGGCCAAAACTGCAACCTTATACATATCATTATATAATTGGTATCCGATTGCCGGGCCAATGTGCATAAAGTATTGTTACATGGACCGGACGTAATAAAACATTTTTTACTTCCCATTGGACAGATGTCTGCGAAAGCGCACGAGTCTCGTCTTAAAAATTTTGTAAATATCGTCCCGATCATTCCAGAAAAGTTTCTAGAATGAAGATAAACGGAGACATATTGCATTGCATGTTCCGATAGTTATCAGTTATCACATCATTAATGCCATAGGACTTTAATAAAAAAAACAAGTCTTCATCCTGTTGTAATAAATTATTAACAGAGCGATCAAATATTCAGGTATTAACGGAAATACAAAAAATGATAATAAATCGGAGGGTAGTGAAACCAGTGATTCAGGCGATACCAGTGACAGTGATTAAGTTTTAAATAAAAAACCGCAATTTTATTATTTGCGACTGTTCAAATCTTCGTTATGAGTCGGTAATTTTTATACTTTACCTCTATTTTTCATTGTAAGTATGCGAAAAAAACTGCAATTAAACCGTATTAATTGCAATATAGCATTTTATCCCGCCAGATTTGCAAAATTTCGCATTGTGCTACGCATGTAAACAAAGTCAACACTTCCATTGACAAGTTTAGAAACTCGCCTAGTTGTGGCATATCGAAATTTTTTCAGTTTAGTCCTTGTATGCTAATCGTCTTTTAATTGAAAGCAATTCCCTAGTTAAGTTCTAATCAATATTTATTTATTATATTCAGTTAGAATAACAGAGGAGTTTTTTAGATTACTGTCATCAAGGCAAGCGCTGTTTCTAATGGGAGCTTCTTGTGGAGGAGGTAATATGAAGGTAGATGAGGCAGAATATAGCACAAAGGGCTTACGGCCAAGACATGCATATTCACTTTTAGATGTTAGAGACTTTAATGGTTACAGGCTTTTAAAACTACGTAATCCGTGGGGTACGTATTGTCAATTAATAATTTCTGTGATTCTATTGTTTAGTAGGATTCGGTGTATTTATTAAATGTGTTTATTTTTGGTAACTATTACTGACATTTTGACTGCCATGAGTACCCAACGTGGATTATCAGAAATCCGCTAGTAATGGCCGCATCACGCCCAGCGACATAAAAACAACTTTTTTTTTATTATGAAAACGTGTTTTACGAAAGTAAATCTTTTCAAACTTTGTTTTGAAAAAGACTTCGAATATTTCTAATAAAAAAAAAAAACGTTTTTTTTTTATAAAGTACAGAGTAACGTACCAGACATAAGGAAACATAAACCTAACCAAACAAAAATGGTTCATTTAGGTTAGTTCAGGATCTTTTTCTGTCCCAGTTATGGTGTTCTCTGGCAAATCGCGTCCGAGTGAGCCGATGTCCTCTATTAAGCTCGAGTCGCGTAGCGGGTCTTCTTGACAGGAGATTTGCTTCATTTAGTCTTCTTCTAACAGTTCGTTCGCTTACGTTTACGTACCTTACATAGTGTAATTTATTTCGTATAGGTACTGCTGCTAAACGTCGATTCCTTAGCGATAAAGTTACAAAGAAGGGATCGTCTCTGTTAGAAGTTCTTCTACGAGGACCTGTCCCTGGACGCCTGCTGTAAGGACCTGTCTCGAGGAAGCGGTCGTAAACACGTTGCACTGTACTTCGCGCACACCTAAATTTATTTGCTACATAACTTTAGTCTCTACCATCTTGCTGCAATAGCCGATACCACTTCTGGACTTAAAAAAATCCATCTTTGTCAGAGTAGGTAATTATTTACATTTTTAAAAGCATTCCATGGAAACGAAAACACCATTCCACGGATGTGTTGATTAAGATTAGGAGCTGAGGTTTGCCTGGAGTTAAAATGATTGAATTATTAGTGTTATTTTAAACATCATCTCTAACAAAAGTAAAGGTGTCGGAACGAATCAAAAAACAAAATGTTGAAAAAAGTCAAAGCTTGACAGCTAATCACTTTTGACATTTCCTGGACTGTCGAATAATTCCACAGGGTGTTTCAAACTTAAGCTTAGAAAACATATTGTTTTTCTTCGTATAGTTTCTGTTTAATTTAAAATGAGTGATTTAAAGTCAATAAAATAACCTACAAATTTCGTAAAAGATCATTAAAATCGGCTCAAACACAGAAAAGTTAAGGAGGTTTAAAATTCGTTAAAATATTAAAGTGTCCGTTTTTCGTGCCGGTCCGTGTATTTTACTTAATAATAATATTAAATACATAGGTATGTTTAATGAAAAGCGTAAACAAAGTTCTACTTCGACACACATTTGACAGATTTTTCTCGGTTTGACAGTTAAGCAAAGCACAAAAATACGAGACCTTTTGATTTATACTCTGGTGGTAACCTTTGATAATGTTATAAATTAAGAACCACACCAAAATTCTATCAAACTAGCGCCAACCAGAACCAATCATCAAACGAATACGCCTAGTGTTTGGGCACAATCACTGACGTCACTGTCGATGTGTTTTTAATATCTCTTGTTTTTTATTTTAGGGCATTTTGTTTGGAAAGGCGATTGGTCCGATAACTCGCCTCTATGGAAACCATACTTAAGAGAGGAGCTAATGCCGGACGGACCCCAAGATGGTACATTTTGGATATCTTTTAATGACGTTCTGAAGTATTTCGATTGTATTGATATATGTAAAGTTCGTACTGGCTGGAATGAAGTTAGATTAAATGGAATTTTGCCGCCAGTTGCGAGCCCGCAGTATCTCTCTTGTATTCTATTGACCATCTTGGAGCCCACAGAAGTTGATTTTACATTATTTCAGGTATAGTTGTTTACGTCACTTTTGATATTACATAAATTTCCATATTTTAGCTTATTTAGTTAGACAACATACATACATACTAGGGTGCTTCGTTTTAGACGACCATTTTTTTTTGGTCCATTGACGGAATAATGTTATAAACATATAAAAAAAAAATTCTCACCAAAGATGAGCTCCTAATTTTAATTTTAAGTACTCGCTAAATGAATTTGAAGCTTTGCGACATTTCATGATATTTAATTGGTAATAGGTGGAAATTACAGAACCTTTCCTCTTTAAAAATGCCTGTAGCCAATTTATGTTTTGTAACCGACCTCGCCAGTAAAAAATCTTGAAGCCATTTTTTTCTCGAATTTCGTGTTTTTTTTTTTTTATTTTTCTCGTAAACCACTAACTACAACAAAATTGTATTTCAATTTTTTATAGGGAATTTAATTTCATACAACAAGAATTATGTAAGCCATAACCGTAGAGCTAGTAGTTTTCGAGATAAATCCAATTAAACATCTCAAAATTTGAAAAATCGCTGTTTTATCCAAGATTTTAGTAATTTTTAATGAAATCATTGCTGAAAAAATATATAATGTATAAGAATGAAATATAAAAATATATATTACACATTGGTAAGTAATCACCAAAAATATTTCGTGTAAGATGAAGCCGTTTCTTATTACCGTATTACTGGTAAATATGTATTTACCACTAGGTATATATTATATATTTCTTCAGTCATAATATTATTAAAAGTATTGAAATCTAGCATACGCCACTAAGAAACGGCTTCATATTACACGAAATATTTTTGGTGATTACTTACCAATGTGTAATATATATTTTTATATTTCATTCTTATACATTATATATTTTTTCAGCAATGATTTCATTAAAAAGTACTAAAATCTTGGATAAAACTCGAATACAATTTTGTTGTGAAGTTAGTGGTTTATGAGAAAAATAAAAAAAACTCATGAAATTCGAGAAAAAATTGGTTTCAAGATTTTTTACTGGCCAGGTCGGTTACAAAAGATAAATTGGCTATAGTCACTTTTAAAGAGGAAAGGTTCCTCTGTAATTTCCACCTATTGCCAATTAAATATCATGAAATGTCGCAAAGCTATAGATAATTGAAAAAAAAATTAAAATTTACGTGTTAATTAAATCGGAAATTTTCAAATTCATTTAGCAAGTAATTAAAATTAGGAGCTCATCTTTGGTGAGATTTTTTTTTATATGTTTATAACATTATTCCGTCAATGGACCAAAAAAAAACATGGTCGTCTAAAACGAAGCACCCTAATACATACATTACAAATAAAATTTTACTAAAGCTCTTTTTTTTTTTTAGAAAGGACAAAGAAAATCCGAAAAATCTCAACGATCTCAATTAGATTTATGTGTAGTACTTTTTAAAGCTAGGCAGGGGACCACAATAGGAAGCCTAGTAGAGCACAGTAAACGTCAAGTTAGGGGCTTCGTCGGGTGTTATACAATGTTAGAGCCTGGAGAATATATAGTAGTTCCTCTCGCTTTCAATCACTGGCATACAGGGTTAGATGATGTAACTGCCTATCCAAAGTAAGTATTACTAGGATGATTGTGAAAGTGGGTCGTTTTGACGCTATTTTTGTCCGGTATAACAAAAAGTGAAAATATTTGACAATAATGTCTATATTATTATTTATTGAACACAGTTAAATCTGTACTCTCTTTGTTGTATCATAACCATTTAACCAGCTTATTTACTGAATTATTTTTTAAAAAATTGACATTGGAATGCACAAGACGTACGACAGATACAAATTATAAAAAATATACTAGTTATATACTATATACTACTACGTAATAAATAATCAAATGAGAAAAAATGTTGAATTATAAAAATTCAAGCTAACTTTAGAAAGAAAGATTCTTGTGAAAGTGCTCTCCAGATTGTTATCTGTAGATGGACATCCTTCAATGAAAAATAAAACCCTTATGGCACGCGAGTCAAAAACCAAAAATTAAAAATTGCACTGAATAATATTTTTCATTAAAAAACATACACAATCCCTAAGAACTTTATTATCACAACTTGTTTTCATTTTTAGATATGTTTTGGGAATTCACAGTTCGAAAAAACTATTAGCTGAACACATAAAACCTCCCAGTTATATTTTAGCCGATTCTATAATATCCTTAACATTAGCGAGAGGTCAACGTCATGAAGGTAGAGAAGGAATGACTGCTTATTATTTAACAAAAGGGTGGGCAGGATTGGTGGTTATGGTCGAAAATAGACATGAAAATAAGTGGATCCACGTTAAGTGTGATTGCCAAGAGAGCTATAACGTCGTTTCTACTAGAGGGACTTTAAGAACTGTGGATTCGGTTCCGCCGCTTACCAGACAAGTAAGTTGTGGCTACATTTTTTTAACATGCATAAGTTGCATTATATGCAACAACATATAATGCAAGGTCGCGAGGTCCCAGACAATATTCTTATCGCTTTTTTAATATTTAAATTATCACAAAGATAAATTTTACAAGGTGTCGAAAATCATGTTAATAAATTGGCATTTTTATCTGCTGGCAATTGCAATTGAGGAGCCCCATTCAATAAGGGGACATGCGCTCGGCCCGGCCCGGCGGACCCAACCCAACCCTGAATATATATGCAATCCAACCTTTATGCGTCGCATTTTAGAAACAATTAAAAAACAATACCTTAACGTTGATTCTCAGCAAACTTCCAGCGGGAAAGTTGTTCCTTATAGTCTAAAGAACAATCGTGCGAAGGCACGAGATATTTTGACAAAAAATAAACAAATTAGAGCAGGTTGAATCCAGCGTTGCGCGCCGCGTGTATATACATTTCGATGCGTGCGTAGTAATGTTTGAACATTACAGAAGATAATTTGACGTTTAAAATATACACAATGCTTGTAAAAAAGTGTTACAAGGATAAAAATTGTTTTATTAAAAGTATATTATCAAATATAAATTTTTGTTAACACAAAGCATTTTAATACAAAGGATTTTTTTAATATGAAACATTATAGCATTAATTTTTAAAACGTAGGAAAAGCATGCATCATAATCATTTCACTTTTTTGGGCTTACTGCCTTTAACAGCTGTGTTTTGAAAAAGGTTTTCCTAAAATTTGCAACCTTCAGGACTAAGATATTTAACCAAGTTTTCAAATCATTCAGTTTTTCGCGAGAAATTCCGACATCTTTAGCAAGCGACGATTTTTCTAAATTGTAAAAATTGGTGAAAATTAATTATTTTGCACATGGCCACATTGACGTCTTTTCCAGTTATAATGAAATCACGCAACTATTATTCTCGAGAAAGTAATCACTTTTGAAAATGTAGAAAAATCGGCGCTTGCTAAAGATGTCGGAATTTCTCCCGAACAACTGAATGATTGGAAAACTTTGGTCAAATATCTTAGTCCTGAAGGTTGCAAATTTTATGAAAACCTTTTTCAAAACACAGCTGTTACAGGCAGTAAACCCAAAAAAGTGAAATGATTATGATGCATGCTTTTCCTGCGTTTTAAAAATGAATGCTATAATGTTTCATATTAAAATATCCTTTGTATTAAAATGGTTTATTGTGTTAACAACGCTGGAATAAACCTGCTCTAATTTGTTTATTTTTCATCAAAATATCTCGTGCCTTCGCACGATTGTTCTTTAGACTATAAGGAACAACTTTCCCGCTGGAAGTTTGCTGAGAATCAACGTTAAGGTATTGTTTTTTCATTGTATCTAAAATTCTACGCACAAAGGTTGGATTTACATACATTCAGGGTTGGGTAGGGTCCGGTCGGGCCGGGCCGAGCGCATGTCCCCTTATTGAATGGAGATCCTCAATTTGCAAAAAATAAAGTCTTATAAAACTTTCCAAAGATATATCCTACATCACAAGCAATGATACTATTTCTTTACAACAGTTTAGCCCAAGAAGGTTTCTTAACAAAAGGCAACGGTTTTAGTTACTTAATCGGTTTTAGAATAGAAACAGACTAAGCAACTAAAATGGGTTTTTAAATCTTTATGCGTGCATTTTAATAAAAATGATTTCACTACACCGTTGTGAAGAGGGCGTATAAACCTAGGAACACCAGGGCCTTCAAGAAGGCCGGACTATGTTAACACCACTTCTAAAATTAACGACTTAATACAACCGTTCTAACATTTTTTTTTACATTCGTAATAATTATAAATGTTTGTATTGGTCTTCATTTACATAAATTTATTTTAAAATCTGTCAAAAGTGCTTACAATATAATTAATTTGCTAAAATTTTGCGTTTAACTTCAGACGATCCACAAACACAAGAGGTTGCCTTTGAAAAATATACCAATGTGACGTACTAGTGTGACCGTCACTAGGGGTGGGCAAAATAATCGATTATTAATCGATTGAACGATTACAAAAAAAAAATAAAATCGATTGATCGACTTTCCGATTAATCGATTTTTCGATTAATCGATTTTCTCGATTAATCGATTTTTCTATTGATCGATTTTTCGATTAATTAATTTTCCGATTAATCTTAATTTTTCGATTAATCAATTAATCCATTCTTTTTATAATCATAACTCTACTATGAAACACGTATTAAACGAAATAATTTGAATGCTTTTCGATCCGCGCTCCTTTAATTTTTAAGGGTCTAAAATTTAAATCGCCCGCCGGAATTGTGTTCAAGATAAGCAAGTGGTAAGCGCTGGAGTCTCTTTCATTATGTCATTAGTAATGACATAATTTCGACTAGTTCAATAATCGATTTAGTCCGATTAATCGATTTTCTCGATTAATCGATTTTTCGATTAATTTCGATTAATATAAATTTTATCGATTTTTCGATTAATAGATTAATCGATTTTGTCGATTAATCGATTTTTCGATTAATCGGATATAATCGATTATTTCAAATAATCAAAAATCGATTATCTTTCTCGATAATCGCCCAGCCCTAACCGTCACGTAATAAAAATAAGACTTTCACATGCTGAACCACGTGAGAGCTCAGACCGGTAACCCGCACCGTGTAGTTTCCAAACGCGACCTTGATACTAAAGAAACAGCACGTGACCGTAAAATGCCGATCCCACCCGAGTAATTCCCCTACGTCATTGTCTAAATTTTTATAATCTACTGAATTTTAAAGACAATTTTTTCATTAAAAAAATTTAGGAATACCTCGGGATTATTTTTATTAACGTTCATTTAAGATGTTGGTATTAAAATGTTATGGGTCGACCGTAGCGCAGTGTTTAAGTGTGTCAAGCTACTGCGTGGATGGTCTGCGGATCGTATCCCAGTTCTAGCGGCCAACGTCAAACTTTAATTTATTTCGTCAGCACACATCACGGATATATGCGAGAGGTCGCTCAACTAAGAGTATGGAGAAGTATTAAAATTACAAAATTCAGGTTGAGAGCCCATTTTTTTTAAAGTAAAAAATGCATATATCTTAATAAAAGAAATGGAAACAGGGTGTCTGCTTTTCTAGTTATAGATTTATTAAGGCGAAATTTTTGTCTGCCTGTTCTACAAGTTAACCTGATACTATGTTTTTCTTTAAGAACTCGTCGATTCTTTTTAACTTCAACTGTATCTGAACAGTTCCTTATTTGGATTGATATGTTTGTTTTTTTTTTTCAAAATGGCTGTAGCAATAATAGTTGTACAAGTGTAAGTGGCAGCTGGTAAACATCCTATCCGGTACCCATTTTAAAAGGTCCTTTAATAATTAAGGAGCTCTGCAGCTGACCAGTTAGCGCCGCTGGTAGCCATATTTAAAATTTTAATATCCCTGCCATTGACTTTTGTAAATCCAGGACTAAATGTTTCATGGTACCTAAAGAAATACGTAAACTGAAATCATGTGGATTGCGCTTCGAATATTTTAAGTAAAAAAACTAATTTTTAGGTTATTATCGTTTTAACTCAACTAGAGGGTAGTGGTGGATTTTCCATAGCACATAGGTTAACGCATAGGCTCGCAAATCAGCATACGTTGCATGACTGGGGTCCTATAGGAGCATGTCATGATCCTGAGTTAGATTATCAAACCGCTGGTTTACATTCTCCTCGATTATTTTAGGTAAGTGTCATGACTCGACTAGCAATTAGTAAATTTTAGAAAATTTGACCTTTGCACTTAACAGCGTAACTATGGGTTTGTTTATTATAACCCGTTGTTAAGGAATTTTGTGCAGCATAACATTATTTTCCAAACGTACAACCTCTCCATATAATGTGCCACTTCTAAGAAAATGATATAAAACTGTGTACAATGCTGGCGTACCCCAAGATTCAGTCTTGACACCAACCCTCGGGCGCGGCCCGTGAAATTTCAAAGTTGCATATCTCTGTTGCTACTTATGGGACCCATACCAAATTCAGGTTTTTTAATAGTGAGCCTACTAGGAATGTTTTGGTACAGAAAAGAAATATTTTGCAATTTGCGAAAAAAAGTTGATTTTTTGAATTGACCCACCTGGGTAAAACATTAACACGCTTAGATATTTTATTTATTATTTTTTCTAAACAAATTTTACATCATTTTGTCGACAATTCTTAAATTTTAAGAGAAAAAAATGTGTTAGTAGAAAGTTATAGTCATTTGAATTTTTTCAACCGAAAAATAATTTAAATTTTCGGTTGCAAAAAATTCAAATGACTATAACTTTCTACTAACACATTTTTTTCTCTTAAAATTTAAGAATTGTCGACAAAATGATGTAAAATTTGTTTAGAAAAAATAATAAATAAAATATCTAAGCGTGTTAATTTTTTACCCAGGTGGGTCAATTCAAAAAATCAACTTTTTTTCGCAAATTGCAAAATATTTTTTTTCTTTACCAAAACATTCCTAGTAGGCTCACTATTAAAAAACCTGAATTTGGTATGGGTCCCATAAGTAGCAACAGAGATATGCAACTTTGAAATTTCACGGGCCGCGCCTGCCAACCCTATTTCTTCACATTAATGACCTGCTCTCTTGAACTAACCATCCCATCCACAGTTATGCTGACGATAGTAGTCTCCACTCCAACATTCATTTTTCCAGACAAGTCTCCAATCAAGAGCTGGATAATAGACGCAGATCTATGCACCTATCCCTTTCCTAAGATCTTCGATTAATCCTACACTGGGATGCTAAAAACTTTATTCAGTTCAACGCCTCCAAAACCCAGTCTTGCTCCCTGTCGCGCAAAAAATCCAGCAACAGTTACCCCACCCACATGAATGGCCAAGTCCTACAGAACAATGAAACATTCGATCTTGTTGGCGTCGCTTTCGAACATGATCTCAACTGGCACAAACACATTACTTCAGTTTGGTTTTCTCTTTCAAGCACTTTACTTGAGTAGCCACATCGGCAGCTAAAAAGCTCTATGTTTTCCAAATAAGACCTAACCTAGAATACTGTTCCCACATCTGGGGAGCGGCATCACCCTCGACACTTAACATCGTTGATTCTATTCAAAAGAGAGCCATCCGACTAATCAATGACCCAATCCTCACAAGAAAACTCCCTTCTCTCCCTCATCGCCGCGCTGTTGGGGATTTATCCTTTTCTACCGGTACTTACGGATTTTGCTCTGAAGAACTAGCCGCTATAGCCTGGGAGGCAGTGACAGTTTTGGATGATTTTACCAAAGCTGACTTTTATATACAGGGTGTTATGAAATTCACTGCATATATTGAAACCGGTAAATCCTAATATGAATTCAGATTGAATAAAAATATTCATAAATGGCGCTTCACGATAAAAGAAAGATAGATATCGGCCCTCAAAAATTTTTTTTAGTCGCTGCGCACCACTGGGAATAATTACATCGCCATATAAAAAGCAGTGAACAGCGTTAGTCACAGAAAAAAAATTGCTTTGGCGTCAGTACTAACTGTGGCGTTGCCAGGTTTCTCTACCCTATTCGTATGTAACAAGTTTGAAAAAATAATATTTCTGTTATCTTTAAAGAAAGAAATCTTACTAAAGGTGGACTTATGCAGACCACTTTAAATTTAATTTAACCTTAATTTAACTTTAATTTTGCTTTAAGAAATTTTGTAAAATGAAGTAAAGTTAAATTAGTAAGTAAGTTGTGGATAAACGCTCTTATGCCTTCATGTGTATTTAACTCGTACTAAATTAAATGTAAAGTTAAATTAGGGTTAAATTAAATTTAAAGTGGTCTGCATAAACCCACCTTAACTCTTTCAAAACTCTCAATTTAAAAAATTTAAAATAATACAACACAATAAAAATTCAGAGAACAGCTGTTCAAACCTGGAGCACAATATTAATGTTCAACTACGCCGATCAGAAATTTTTGGAGGAAAAAGAATACCTATACAGAAATTTTAGTTCAAAATTAACTCCAAACAAAAAAAATCCTAATACTTAAACATGTACTTTATTTATTTTCCTATTTTGAACCATATTTAACACAATAATTGGCTTTTATTAACAGGTTTATTTATATCGTCCTTAATTTTTAAGCGAAATTCCTCATAACTTAAATTAATAATAAACTTTACCTTCATAACTTCTTCCAGTGTTAATAGGGTCATTCGACTTTTCATCTGTCCAATAATTTTTAATTTCGCTAGTCTTTCACAGTCTACGTTAGTTCTACCAGGTAACGTAAAAATACTCAATAAGATTTTTTTATACAAGGAAAAGTTGTTTCAAATGCATCATTGTATTTACACTTGTCTAGCGCACTTATTTCCGACAAAAATTCAAAAACTCGACAAAATAAATATAAAAACGAACGCGCTTCGAAACGACGCACAACGAGGCTCTTGAGTGGAATTAAAATCAAAACAAAAAACAAACTTTCTCTGTCGGACTCGCACACTGTTCAAACAATAATAAAGTTTATCACTATTACTACACAATACAATCCAGCCGTTTGGTTAAAACATGAAAGTCCAACAAACACCACGAAATGTTTTGTTTTCTTATAAATGGTTAACACTATAAACACATACCATAGCACCATTAAAGAACTTGAGATTTTTTTTCCCACTAGGAGATTGTCTTTTCGCTAATAGATAATATGTTTTGATTTTTTAAGTTAAAACTCAATTTTCTCGCAAACAGTTGAATTTAGTTATAGGATATGATACATGAAATATGTTTAGAATTTTATGCACAATTCAAAAATGAAATAAAAAGTGGCGGTATCCATTTAAAAAAATAAAATGAGTTGTCATAACTTGGTTTTGGGTCACCCTTTATACATAAAATTACCTTCAAAAAAACTGCAACAAAAATAAAAAATTGACGCGTCCGAGCGTTTTTTCGAGAAAAAAAAAACACCTGAATTTTAAATGAATTTGTTCCAACATTTACGTTCTCACTGTATATACTCAATAAAAATAATAGTCAGCTAAGTGTAACGCGAGGAAATATCCATCAGCTGATCTAATAATACAGGGCACGGCCCTCGAGTATAATATACTGTTTCTCAGCAAGCTCGCTACCTGTTTATCATATCAGCTGACGGTCTTTACCCCCCAATAAAGTCGGCTGACTATTGTTTTCGTGTAATGTTTTTTAATAAAATATCCCACAGCTGAATTTTAGCTTTGGTAATATCTGGAGTCCGACCGAAGGTCAATTTTGTGGCCGAAGTCGAACTTCGGCTTTCTTATTACCTTCGGTCGAAGCCGAAGTTTTGAAAATACCTATTTTATGCAGTTGCGTTGAAACTGAGAAGCATTTTTTCAATGTTAATTGATCTTTTTTTTTTGATTTTTAAAGCTTCTTTAATTAAAAATATTTTTACTTCTTAATTTGAAATAGTAAAAATTCAATATACATTATTATGTAGTCAAATAACATTTTTATGTGGAAATGTAATTCTCGTTATGACCAATGAATTAAAGTAAATCATATTCCTATGCCCTACACCAGTGGGGGCACTGATAGTGAAACAATTACAAGCTACAAAAGAATCTGAATGGATTGAGAGTATTATTCATATTCTCTAAAATGCATAAATATTTAAAAATAACAATATAATTGTCAGCAAACTAAAACTCTGCATTTTAATTATAAAAATCTGCAATTCTCAAGCTAAATGATCTGGCATCACTGCCGCAACCCGACATCAACCCGAACTCATGCGCTCGTTTCACATTCGGCTTCGGCAAAACCTTCATCCTCATTCTGGCCGAAGCTGAATATTTAGCCGAAGGTAGGGATTTTTGGTCGAAGGGGGCCGAAGCCGAAGGTTCGGTCGGACTCGAGTAATATCATTTGAGTTTAAGCCTAAACTTACGTTCCTTTTATGAGCAGCTGACCTATATTTCCCCGGAATTTAGATAGCCGACTATGATTTTTTAATATTTCACGATTGCAAAAACTAAATAAAAAGTTTCAGCTTTGGTACTTTCACTTTTTTCTATTTTTAATTTAAGGCAGCACCCACGATAGCTCCACCGCGGGTGCTATTATAGCTGACGGTCTACAACTACAATATATATATATATATATATATATATATATATATATATATATATATATATATATATATATAAATCAGTTTTTGTAAAATCATATGATAATTTGTGTCCCTGCCTCCCGGACTACTATAATCCCCCCCCCCTTGACTGTTCCTAACAGCTACAAAAGCCAAGAACATCCCACTTCTCTCGCTCATTCATGCCTAGGGTCTCCAGATGGAACTTGCCTGCAGATGTTTTCCCTTCCCCTCCCAACCTCCAATCCTTTAAAGTACGTGTTAATAGACTACATTTCCCTTCTTGTCAGACGCCCACGATACGTTAGTACTTAAGGCGAGTTTACACAGTGCAAGTACCTTGGCTGGCCAGTAGACAGCTGTACGTGGAAAGTGGGGAAATAAAATAGTCAGCTTCTCAGCTGTTTACATTAGGTCAGTAGCTATACTCTCATCGACCAGTTTCCCGGCTTGCAGGTCTTGAAAAGTGTATCGTGATAATGGTGATGTCGGAACAACGATAAATTGTGAGCCGCAAAGTAATAAGATATTTTTCCATAATTTATAAAGACCGATTTGGGTTAGAAATTGGTTGCGACAGAAATCTTCAGGGGCAACAAACACGAATATGAATGAGCTATACCATAAGGACCCTGAATATCAAGCTGTTATGAGATTGACAGCTTTACAGTTCGAACACATAAATCAGCCCACTTAACTGTCTAGCCAGTTACTACTCTGCGTTCAAACTGAGCGAGTAGGATGCGAACTACTGGCTTAATATGTGGTGGGAAAAGGAGGGTGGCCAGTAAAATCAAAAAATATTGAAGTAACTCGGAATGATCTATTTAAACCATGACAGTAACTGACTTTCTCAACTCGCACGCTAGCTTGCATTGTGTAAACTCGCCTTAATACTTGAAGTCTATGTGGGCTGTCTCAGATAAAAAAAAAACTGGACTACTCCAATATTTATTTATTTTTATAGGTTAACCAGAATAGCCCATCTTTAGAGTTTTAATATTGAGTTTGACATCGAATGGAAACATCATTTTTTACTGCCTGTAATATAATATATTTTTATTAAAATAATTTTAAGTTCGCTCAGTTTTTTTTGCATTGTTGTTGTTTTAAAGATAGCTAGAAATAGAATAATTAAGTTAATTAAGAAGAATTTTAGGTGGTATCGTAAGAACCACGGATGAAAAAAGAAATATGGATACGGAATGAGTTCACCCGCTTTGAAGCGACAACAAACACGATTATAGTACAATCTTCAGTTGTTCAAGTTCACTGTAAACAAATAATTTTCTTTTTGTATGAATAATATGATGTAGGCAGCTGTGTGGTCGAGACAGAAACAGCTACACCCCGCGGGGAACGATTTTCAGGGTACGGATTGTTAAGCCGGAGATAATTACACACCCGAGAACGTTAATAAACTTGATAAAACCCCCGAAGACGTACTTGCTGGGGGCAAATCTTATATTTAACATTACATTATTTAATTATATAAATTACTTAATTGAAAAAA
This sequence comes from Philopedon plagiatum, assembly GCA_963971165.1. Taxonomy (NCBI): domain Eukaryota; kingdom Metazoa; phylum Arthropoda; class Insecta; order Coleoptera; family Curculionidae; genus Philopedon; species Philopedon plagiatum. The sequence goes on along the minus strand of OZ020192.1, from coordinate 86,940,642 downwards.
ATATATATTCAAATACATACATCAATTTCTTTTTTAGGACAAGAGAGATCCTTAGAGAAAAATAAATAAATAATTTTTATATTACGCAAAATAATATCAAAGTAATTCCAAAAATTTCTTTAAATCGTTTGTTGTTAATATCCAAGCTTTTATTTCAATTTTATATTTTTTTAATGATATAATTCTTTTAATATTTACTGGTAAATAATCGTTTAAATAAAAACATAAATATTTATAACTCTTTTGTGCTATAAACTTATGTATTTGTGGATTAATTGAAATTTCATTTTTATGACGCGTGTCATGGTTATGTTTTTTAAATTGTATTAGATTTTTATTTTTAAAAACGTATACTAAAATATTATAAATATATATTTGCCTAACGTCCATTTTTTTGTTTCTGAATATAATTCCTTTGAAGGATAAAAATAGTCTTTATTAAACATAATTTTTAGAAATCTTTTTTGTAATACTTCTATTTGTTTCACTAAAATTCTACTTATTCCTCCCCAACCTAAAATCCCATAATTCAAATGAGTTTTAACGAAGGCATAATACAATGTTTCTAAGTGTTTTATATCCAAAAAGGTTTTAACATTTTTGAATATTGGTAGCAAAATTCTTAATTTTTTAATTACGTAATCTACATGTAAATCCCAATTTAATTTAATGTCAAAAATTATTGCCAAGTATTTAACACTGTTAGCTTTTAAAATTTGAATATCATCGTCTATTTTAATACTATCCACATTTGAGGTGTTATTATTTTGATTTAGACTAAAAGTAAGATAATTTGTTTTGTCAAAACTAAATAAGTTATTATAGAGAGGAATACCTCGTCCATATTTTATTTTTCGTCCATGGTAAGAACTGATTATTTCTATAGCGTAAAATATTGTGATTTTTCATTTTAAATCTTAGTTTTAATACTAGCTGGCTGCTGATGAAATTGATACTATTTACGATAACTTGGTGCAATAAAATGCAATCGTTCATTAAAGTTTATGTGATATTTAGAAAAACTTATTAAAATTATAATGGTCAAAGAACGTTTGTAGCCAGCTTTTTAGCTAAATACATGTATATTTTTGTTGCAAATTTTAATAAATGTATTTGTGAATAATAATTTTGTTTTTGTAAAGATATTTTGTGCATTGTTAAAAGGGTACGTACTTGATTCAAATTTTAAAAAATGGGGACTAAAAGTCATTTTAAAAACGTTTTAGTCAGGTGTTTTATTATTGTCAAAACTCTTGTTATAGGTTTTTATAAGAGGTGTAATACAGCGTGTCCAGAAACCATCTAACAAATGGGAAACTTTTTTATTTTTGACTTTACGGGAAAAAGTTATTCTCATAAAAAGTTCTGCTTATTGGGAAAATAACACACACATCACAAATTTTGACCCAGCATATACGGGGTGTCAAAAAAAGTAAAAACGATAAATACCGTAAAAGGAAAACTATCTTTAATTTTTATTGCAAAATACAATAACGTAAAAAAGTGTCGTGCAGAACTGAAAAGTCATCGAGTATGAAATTTGACAAAATAACTTTATGGTCATTCATATGTACAGGGATATCCAAATGAATGTGAATAGGCCTTATAACTTTTTTATTTTTAAAGATGAAAAAAAATGTTAAATATGAAAGTTTTGGGGATTTTTATGGATCATTCATATATGAGAAAAACAATTGAGCAACGAAAAAAAAATATAGTATAAAACATCGATTTTCTCGCTTATTTTAAATTGGATGGTATAATTTTTATCATATTTTTGGATTCTAGGAGAAGTTAGATATATTTTGTATAACATACCCTATGCGGTTTTTCAATCGTTTTTAAAATATTTAAAATTAAAAATTATTTCGCATAAATATACTTTAAACATAACTATCCAGGTTGCGAACGAAATACCTGCTACCATTTTGAATTTTCTTCGTAGGCAAGTCAAAATTTAATGTCTAAGTTGGCGATAATACTTTAGTCACTCTGAATTTATAATTTTATTTTTATGCAAAATGAGTTATTCTATTAATGAGAGATACACAATGTTAACATTATATTTAAAATATAACAATAATGTTAGAGCGGCTCAAAGACAATATGAAGGAAGTATTGAAGAGGGACAAAGAACTCCATCATTAAACACCATAATAAAAATAAATAGAAGACTAGAAGAAAGAGGAATTCTGGGCAATGGAAAAAGAAGAAGAGAAAGAAATAAAGAAACGGACCTAGCGATTTTATTATATTTTCAAGCGAATCCAAAAAATCAATTCCCGATTGTGTGCGGTATCTCAGATATGGAAGAAGAGATAAAATGTTAACTTATGGAACAGTTCAAAGATCGTTAAAGTATTTTAAGTATAGACCATTTAAAATTATGCCAGTTTAAAAGCTTAATGCCGATCAAAAAGAAGGGAGATATACTTCTGTCACAAATATTAACGAAAGAATGCGGCAAGATCTTAATTTATTTCATACTATCGTTTGGACAGACGAAGCAACTTTCTCAACTGCGGGAATGTTTAATACACGAAATGTTCATGTTTTGTCGAATGAAAATCCAAGGGCGCAATTCAATCAACGTTTGGTGTGGGATATTATAAAATAAAATTCTAGGACCATTGTTTTTTTCGGTGAGCATGAACTGACCAGCGCTATTTTAATTTTTTAGAAAATGAAATCTAAGATATTCTCGACGAATTGCCACTTGAAGAACGTCGACGTATTGTATGGCGACAGGATAGAGCGTCTCCCCATAATATAATTGAGGTTCGCAAACCGTCAGAATGACGAATGAATCGGTAGATATGGAACGTTACATTGCCCTGCAAATAGCCCGGACCTCACACTTTTAGGTACATTTCTTTGGGGTCATTTGAAAAATGTTGTATACAGCAATCATAATGAAAATATTGAAAAAATTCAAAGGGAAGGTGAGAAATGAAGTAAGAAATCTGAACGAAAATGATGCTCAACGTATTATAAACACACTTCAGAGGCAGAGAAGGATGTATGGAAAGTGCGAAGAATTAAATGGCGGACATGTTGAAAATTTCTTTTGATATTTATTCGCCAATGTTAACATTTATCTGTATATGTTATAATTCATTTGTTATTGTTATTGCCTTCAAATATTATATAACTAATAAAAATGAACATTTATTAATAGAGCAACTCATTTTGCATAAAAATAAAATTATAAATTCACGGTGACTAAAGTATTATTGTCAACCTTGACATTAACTTTGACTTACCTACGAAAAAAATTTAAAAAGGTAGGAGGTATTTTGTTCGGGTAGTTACGTTTAAAGTATATTTATGCGCAATAATTTTTAATTTCAAATACTTCAAAAACGATTGAAAACCCGCATAGGGTATGTTATACAAAATATGTCTAGAACTTCTCCTAGAATCCAAAAATATGATAAAAATCATACCATCCAATTTAAAATAAGCGAGAAAATCGATGTTTTATACTATATTTTTTATTCGATGCTCAATAATAATTGTTTTGCTCATAAGATATATGAATTATCCATAAAAATCCCCAAAACTTTCATATTTCGCATTTTTTCCCATCTTTAAAAATAAAAAAGTTATAAGCCCTGTTCACTTTTTATCCATAAAAATCCCCAAAACTTTCATATTTCACATTTTTTCCCATCTTTAAAAATAAAAAGTTTTCACTTTTATTTGATATCCCTGTACCTTTGAATTTTTTTAAAAATGTTTTTAAATACATGCTTTTTTAAATCACATATTACCAAAATAAACAACACTAACATTTTATGAAATACTGCACTAAGCTTTAACATGACCACCGTTTCTTTCCACACAAACTATAGTACGTCGTGAAAATTCCGCCACTGCATTTCTAACCATCTGAGGGGAAATTTCTTGGACACATTTTCTGATAATTCTCTCTAAATGGTCTATCTTTTTGAAAGGTATGTAGGCATAGACTTTTTCTTTTCAGAATCCCCATAAGAAATAATCTAGGGTAGTTATATCTGGGGACCTTGGTGGCCAAGCAAATTCTGACCGTCCAATCCACCTCTGTGGAAATGTCCTGTTTAAAAATTATGTCACCGTCATGTTGGAACCAGTGTTTATTTTAAGTTAAAACAGTATTGTTTTTGGTAATATTTTATTAAAAAAACGTGTTTCAGAACACTTTTTTAAAAAATTCAAAAGTACATATGAAATAAAGTTATTTTGTCAAATTTCATATTTGATCACTTTTCAGTTCTGGACGACACTTTCTTACGTTGCTGTACTTTACAATTAAAATTAAGTATAGTTTTCCTTCTACTGCATTTATGGATTTTACTTTTTTTGACACCCCGTATATGCTGGGTCAAAATTTTTGATTTGAGTGTTACTTTCTTAACAAGTAGAACTTTTTATGAACAATAACGTTTTCCGTAAAGTTAAAAATAAAAAAGTTTTCCATCTGTTAAGATGGTTCCTGGACACGCTGCATAACTTGGTTTCTGGACAGGCTGTTTATTATAAAAAAAATATATTTGTCTAATGTCCTACACTTTTATTGTTTTAACACCATTACCAGTGATTTATGGGGTTTTATTTCATATATTATCCACAATATTCTAACGATAAGCCCAACATTTATGTACAGCGTTTTCCGCTTATTTTGACTACTCTGAGAAGATTTATTTTAAGAGATAAACCTTTATGAAATTCGCAGGATTTTTTCTGAACGATCAAAAAGAATAACAATCAAAAAGTTAACAAAATAACTTTTGTTAAATAAAAACTGAAAATTTACTCTTTTCCCTGATTTTAGTTTTATTAAAGCGTTAAATTGGACCGGTATTAAAGAAACTACTCATTAGCAAATCGTCTCGTAAAATTTTAAAGTGATGTTGATGTTAAATTCTGTAGCTCAGAAAAAATCCTACGTATTCTAATCGAAAGTCCCTTGTTCTCTTACAATAAATGTTCAAATAATAGTCCAAAAAAATTGAATGTCAAACGCAAAAAAGCCCACCATTTTCTGACAATCTGACAAAATTCAAAAATGCAGAAGCAACAGTGTTTGAATTTTGACATCAAGCAGTATACATCTTTTTTACATATATGATAAAAATCTGCATATTTAATTTTAATGGTATTTATTGTCAGTATGTTAATCGATTAAAAAAGGCCAGTTTTTAGATATTTTTTAACTTAGGTCCCCAGGCATTTATTTTAACAGATAATTTATATTACATTTATGTTATACAGGTCCAAAGAACCTACCCATTATTTTTAAACCTTTTTTATCCTTCTGTAAGTCTGTGGTGAAAATGTTTTCTGCTAAAAATGGCTTTGGCAGATAGACTGGAAAATTTAAACAAGAATGATAATTGTCATTAAAAATAACAAAGGTACAATAAAAGTTTGTCACGCCGCCTACAGGGAAAAGTATATTTCGTTGCAAGAGTTTATAAAACCCAGATTTGTAACATTTTGCTACATTCTTAACGTCGCCTCGGATTTTGAACAATATGAGACTAAAGCGAACATTCCACCGGGTACAGCGCTGCCTGTCGGATTAAACCCAAGCAGCCCGAATTTATCCTTGGGTATTCCACCAAGTGCAGCACCCAGCATTTGCAGCAGTGCTTTAATGCAATAAAATAGTAAAAACAGTAATTTACATAAAACTTACTGCAGGAGGCGTAAACCAGGGTCCATTCACCTTTTAGTGTGAACTTTTTAAAAGTACGAAGTCAGTGGAAATTGCAGGTATTGTTATAATTAACAGTATGTTACAAAATATATTTACTTAAGAAGGCGCGGCCGCATTTAGCAACAGCGACCCTTTTCCATAATCTGACGAGGCCATAAGCAACTTGATTTGTCGAAGCTTGAAAATATTTCAGGGAAGTTACTTATTTCACCGAATACGGCTGAATACCACAAACCTGGGTTGTATAAACTCCTGTCACTGATATAAACTATTTGTAAGATTATTCGCACTGTATTGCAGGGCCCTAGCTAGGCTAAATGTGACTGAAGGCAACCCAGGATTTTTGTGCTCCTATAACAAGATCTAATTAGCTTATAGACTCTATATTTTGCCGCCCTTTGCCACCGGCGCTCCTAGGCAAGGGCCTACTCTGCCTACACCTAGCTACGGCACTGCGTTAGTAATAAAAACGTGTGCAAAACAAATAAAAGTTATTAAAAACATTAACGTTCAGATTCACTAAGAAGGTTTACGATTTAGTATTGTGTTAAATTAAGATGTAGTTGATCAGTTATGCTTTGACAGGTTTTTGTCCTGTTGCTGCTAATAAGTCATCTTTAAAAAGTTATAAATTATTCTGATATTTCAGCGATTTGCTTGGTTTCCAAATAATTTTCATCTAGAATGAATTTAGTTTCATTATTGTTGAAAGTACGTACTAAAATTGCCCTTTTCTTTATAAATTTGCGTAAAACCTCAGAAATAAATTCATAGTATAAATCTTAGTTGTCTTAGTCTTACACGTGTCAGTTTAAAACTTTTGGTTGCTAAATTAGATCGGACTAGCATTGGCGAATCTGGCCGTAAGTGTGGAATGAAGGTATTAATGATACAAACGAGACGTTTTGGTCTCCATGAAAATATGAATAATTCTAAATTTTAAACCAGTTCAGTGAATTTGAGAGTTCATTTTTCAATATATTTATCCTAAATTAATTGTTTTTACTACATTAGGCTTCCTAGTTGTTTTAAATATTTCAGTTTATTTCTGAAAAACTGTGAAAAACATCAAGTTTTTTAGGCTGCGAATTTTGCAGTTAGTCTAATTATTTAACCAGATAAAAGGATTTAATGTTACTTGTTTTACCTACTATTAATGTTTATTGAGTTATATTTTTATACGGATAATCATAATTTATTAATGTGAATTGATTTTTAGTAATCTGCAATACTGAATTTGCGACTTTAATCAACAGCTACTAAAATAAAATAACACGAATAGAAAACGACATCACTCAAACGCGTATCACTCAAACGGTTCCAGCATAAACAAGTTAAAAGAGACGTTTAAGTAGTTAAATTGGATCAGTTATTGAAAGCTTTTGTTAATTACTGTTTTTTTTTACTTGAATGGATATTTTTTTTATCAAAACGGATGTGTGTTACAATCTCTCTTTAATTAAAACTGTCTCGGAACAAGCAGATAAACAAAATTATATTATGATTAATTTAAAACTATAGCGGAAATGTGAATGTACCAATTTATTTTTTTCAACACCTCCGTTTAGAAACAGCGCAAGATTTTAAGCTTCACAAATTGTACCTAACTACTAAAATTTTGATTTTTTGTACGGGGTGCTCAAAAACCACAAAAACATGAAATTTTGCAAAGACGGAGGGGCAAAGAGAAAGTGCGTTTTTTTTTATAATTCTGATAAATGTTATTTAGAAATTGTTTTACATTTTCAAGCACTAATCAAAACGCTAAATTGTAAGAGAAAAATTGAACTTTGTGACGCATAACAGCATAAACTGAGCCTTTCGAAAATATTGTGACTTAATTCATAATTAAAAGCATTGAAATATCAATCGAGCTATGTGCCAAAATTGACAAACGGAGAAATTTAATAAAAAAGGTTTATTGCCATTTTTTAAAGAGATTACCAAATAAACAAATTAAAAGTAAACATATATACAGGGATATCCAAATAAAAGTGAACAGGCCTTAAACTTTTTTATTTTTAAAGATGGGAAAAAATGTTAAATATGAAAGTTTAGGGGATTTTTATGGATTTTTATAGCTTATCAACAAAACAAGTGAGCATCAAATAAAAAAATAGTATAAAACATCGATTTTCTCGCTTATTTTAAATTGGATGGTATATCATATTTTTGGATTCTAGGAGAAGTTTATATATATTTTGTATAACATACCCTATGCGGTTTTTCAATCGTTTTTGAAAGAATTATTTCGCATAATAATATACTTGAAATGTGACTATCCAGGTTGCGAACGAAATACCTGCTACCTTTTTAAATTTTCTTCGTAGGTAAGTCAAAGTTAATGTCAAGGTGGACAATAATACTTTAGTCACAGTGAATTTATAATTTTATTTTTATGCAAAATGAGTTATTCTATTAATGAGATACAAAATATTAAAATTATATTTAAAAAATAACAATAATGTTAGAGCGCCTCAAAGACAATATGAAGAAAGTATTGAAGAGGGACAAGGAACTCCATCATTAAACACCATAAGTAAAAGAAATAGAATACTAGAAGAAAGAGGAATTCTGGGCAGTGGAAAAGAAGAAGAGAAAGAAATGAAGAAAGGGATCTAGCGATTTTATTATATTTTCAAGAGAATCCAAAAAAATCAATTCCCGATTGTGTGCGGTATCTCATATATGGAAGAAGAGATAAAATGTCGAATTATGCTAGTTCAAAAGTTTAGTGCCGTCCAAAAAGAAAGGAGATATACTTTATGTCACAAATATTAACGAAATAATCCGGCAAGATCCTAATTTATTTCATACTATTATTTTGGCAGCCGAAGCAACTTTCTCAACTGCCGCAATGATTAATAGACGAAATGTTCATGTTTGGTCGGATGAAAATCCCTTTAGCTTTTCAGGGACTTAATTCAATCAACGTTTGGTGTGGGATATTACAAAATAAAATTCTAGAACCATCGTTTTTTCGGGGATCATTAACTGACCAGCGCTATCTTAATTTTTTAGAAAATGAAATCGAAGAATTCTCGACGAATTGCCACTTGAAGAACGTCGACGTATTATATGGCAACAGGGCGGAGCGCTTCCCCATAATATAATTATTGAGGTTCGCAATTTTTTAAACCATCAGTATAACGAATGGATCGGTAGATATAGAACGTTGTATTGGCCTGCAAATAGTCTAGACCTCACACCTTTAGATACATTTCTTTGGGGTCATTTGAAAAATGTCTTATACAGCAATCATAATGAAAATATTGAAGAAATTCAAAGGAAGGTGAGAAATGAAGTAGGAAATCTGAACGGAAATGATGCTGAAAGTATTATAAACACACTCCAGAGGCAGGGAGGAATGTATGAAAAGTGCGAAGAATTAAATGGCAGACACGTTGAAAATTTCTTTTGATATTTATTCGCCAATGTTAACATTTATCTGTTTAATTCATTTGTTATTGTTTATAATCACTGGTTATTGCTTTCAAATGTTAATACCTAATACACATCAACATTTATTGTTTAATAGAATAACTCATTTTGCATAAAAATAAAATTATAAATTCACGGTGACTAAAGTATTATTGTCAACCTTGACATTAACTTTGACTTACCTACGAAGGAAATTGAAAAAGGTAGCAGGTATTTCGTTCGCAACCTGGATAGTAACGTTTAAAGTATATTAATGCGCAATAAATTTCTAATTTGAAATATTTCAAAAACGACTGAAAAACCGCATAGGGTATATTATACAAAATATGTCCAGAATTTCTCCTAGAATCCAAGAATATTATGATAAAAATCATACCATCCAATTTACAATAAGCAAGAAGATCGATGTTTAATACTATTTTATTTTTATTTGATGCTCAATTGTTTTGCTGATAAGATATACGAATGATCCATAAAAATCCCCAAAACATTCATATTTAACATTTTTTCCCATCTTTAAAAATAAAAACGTTGTAACGCCTACACTAACTACATAAGTTTTTATGATTTTTGTTAAAAATAATATCCACATATGAAATTTAAAAAAAAGTCCAAAATAAATTGGGGAAGAAGCCAAGTGCCTTACTCTATATTCAGAAGATTTTTATAAGTACGGTATCATTGATGACAAATGCTTTTTTTATTTTCTGTTATTTTGTTTTCATTTTGTAATGTAAGTAATTTAATTTTATTTAAATCGGAGAGCTTTTTACCCTTTACCCTTACTTTTATCCAGCTTTAGACGGACAACTTACTGATGTTCACATTTTTTAGGTTAATAATGGCGTCTGCAGAGGACTGAATATTGAAAAATCTTTCACACATGTCAACTACCTCAAACCGACCTGTGTGGGTACTGGAAATAATATCTTTTAAGTCTTCAGGCACCATTGCCTTTACTTTTCTTTCTCTCTTCTAAGCTCGGTTTTTCTTTCTCTCTTCTAAGCTCGGTTTTTCTTTTTCCGGGATTTCCTTATCTCTACGAGATTGATCGCTTTTGCCAGAAACTTTTAACTTTCTTGTGCTGCCGCGACTGACTCAGTACCACTTTTTCGCCTTTGTTTTTCCATTTTTAAGGTTTTGTTTAAAGAACAATTTTTACAACAAAGCGTAAACAATACACGGACCATGTGCTTAACTTAAATGTTGTCATTTTAATGATTTCATCATGCACTGGCACTTAGCACCATAAAACCTACAGCGACACTTGGAGAAAAAGCCATCTATCAATGGAAATTTAAAGCTCCTTCCTTAAATTATACCCGAGAGCACTAAGGTCCTTTGTATGATACAAATCAGTAAAATTTGGCATTTGAGCTCTTGATATTTCAACGCTTCAATTACAAAGTTTAAATGTTACGATTTTGAATTTTAATTAATTGTAAAATGTATTTAACATTTTGCGTTAACATTATAAATAACGCACATTCACTATGAGCCCAATTTTATGTTTTTGTAGTTTTTGAGTACCCCCCACAAAAACTTAAAAATTACATTTTTCGTATCTTAGAGAATTTGGTCTATTTGTTCTCTTTATCAACCCCATCCGTTGATGAATATAATTTTTTTAACACAAAATTTCCTCTTACCTATTGGTTTTTGCAAGGCAATACAACTAAATTAGGACGAGAAACGAGGCAAAATTTTAAATATCCCCTTCCCTCAATAATGAGACCCGATTGATATTTTCCACTTCCTTTGACTGTAGTACTTGATAACATCTGTTTTGTAGACAAAGAAACCGTCTTCGTTGTCACCGCCGATTTTGTTGTGCGTACAATAGTTATCCTGCATCAAGAATGGGATATGTACTTTTTTTCGGTTTTTGCACCAAACGATTTTTAAGAAGTCATATCACTCTCCCCCCAAGTTTAAGACCATAAGTGGGTGTTTCTATCTTCCAATTGATACATTTGAATGCGACCAACTAGAAAATAATCAGCGTTAAAACCATGAAAAAGGCATCCAGTGTCATAGAGGTAATGATAAAAATACAAACAACTGTATTTACTATTTTAATATCCGACATGGTGCAGTTTTTAGTGATTTACATACAATCTGTTTTGCCGTCGATTGCATGTAAATTCAGTAATTTAAAGTTGAAGTGATTAAAGATAATATTTTGAAAACACCTACTGAGGGTCCTTAAAAACGGGTAGAGGTTATTTCACCCCCTGGAATCGTTTTCTTTCAGAACAACATAATGTTGAAAGCGAACAAAATCGGACGCATTTAATGTATTTTATATAGTCCATGTCCCTCTACTTTATTTACAGACATAAAAAAAAGTTTGACGCTTCCATTAAAGAGATTAAGTTGTTTTGCACTGTAGAACACCCTGGCGTATCTTCATAGGATTAAATAATTGCAATAGCATAGCTGATTTAATGATCATTAGGTATGTACAGTAAATTTTTGAAAATGTTGCCAATTTCAAATCATAAACTACTTCTTTACAAATAGTTTCATTTGATGCGTATTTTCTGTAATAAAAAAAGTCCATAATGTAAACCTACCTAAACTTTGTAATGCAAAAACATTCTTGTTCAGATAATGTGTGATAATGATTGAATAATGTTGATTTTGCGATACTCTGAAAAGTGGTTTTCCTGTTCAATAGTTTGTCTAGATAGTAATTTTGTGTATTAAGTAATGCTGCTGTAAAGAATAAAGTAAGCTATTATTACAATTCGTTGTCTTTATTTTTCCTTTGCCACTTTTCAAAGAATGACTTTAAATTCTGACATTTTGTGTGTGTGTGTGTGCGCGAGTGTCCCCGAATGGGGACATATGCCTCAAATGGGCCTAATTTTTGAGAAGCTATCTTTCATAACAATATTTGTTTTTGTATTTAGGGTGCTTAAAAACAGAACTTTTACTGAAAACTAAACTACTTACCTAAGAGAAGAGTAAACTATCTCTTATTTACAATGAAAATTCTATCTGAAATGATTACGACAAAGGTAAAACACCCAATAGGTGCCACCTTTTATTTCCCATACCAATAGATGACGCACTACTAAAAAATTAAAATATTAAAAGCTAGAAACATTCTCGGCATCAATCAAAGAATTGGAAACATTGCTTGATATGTCTATGATTCCCCTCCATCAGTTGCCTCATTAACCTATAAGTCGTGTTGCAGAGTAAATAATGTGCATTGTATGAGGTGTCATAGTTTTGTGATTTTTGTTTTTCATTGGCAAAGCCGTTAAGAAGGTAAGTTTAAAATTTATGTTTTATTATGTTTTTGCTAAAATTGAATGTATCAAGATGTGAAACGCGATAAATACTTGGCAGTTTGTTTTTACTGCTCGAGTTTGATGAAAACATAACCTGCGTCTTCTAGCGTCAGTGTCAGCTATTGGTTTAGCTAAATCTGTTTTGACCAAAAGCTGACATAGGCTGTCGAGCATTAGATATAGCCATTGTTTTTGCTGGTGTTGCTAAATACATGCTTAGTCACGCTGTACAAAACAAAATTTCAATTTAAAAAGACACTGGGAACCAATATATGACAGAGTGAGTCATCTATTGGTTTTCAGGGTGTCAACTTTTGGATCTTATAATGTGCTCATCAAAATGAATATGTCCAAAATTGTTTTATTTTTTTTGTAGATGCCAAAATATAAAGGAATACTCAAATATTCCCAAGAAAAGATGCTTCATGCAATTCATGAAGTTAAACAAGGCAAATCCGTTAAAGCTACCGCTAAAAAGTAGGGAGTGCCGAGAGTAACATTAATGTATAAAGTTAGTGGAAAACTTCCCGTGGGAAAAAGAATGGGTCCAGAAAGTATTTCTACCCCTGAACAGAAAACATTTTAGTAGAATGGGTAATTTCAATGGCAAAGGCAGGATTTCCTGTAACAAAAAAATAGTTTTTTGGGCAATGTCTCTAAACTGTCACAGGAGATCGGTCTAGAAAAGGCGCCAGCAGAAAAATGGTATAAGTTGTTTCGAGCCCGCAATCCTCGAATCGCCGATAGTTTATCAAACATTAACTCATCTTCGAGCAAACATTAGTACTGAAAATTTACAACACTGGTTTAGTGAGATATGGTCCTACTAACATGACCTGAAAGAGATCTAACTGAAGTAACGCAAAATCCATCGAGGGTATTCAACGCGGACGAAACGGCCTTCTACATGAACCCTAAATGTTGCAAAGTATTAGCCGAAAAAGGAACAAAATCGGTCTACTTAGCAGAGGCTAATAATGAAAAAGAAAACAACCATTTTATTGACAGTTAATGCCGCTGGCCAAATAGCGCCTCCTATGATTGTATATAGATACAAGAGAATACCAGTACAGATCGCTATTGGAAAATCAGAAAATGGCTGGATGACTCAAAAGTTATTCCACGAGTACATTGCTAATTTTTTTCACCCATGGCTCAAAGAAGAGAAGATTGATCTGCCAGTTGTTTTCTTCCTAGATGGCCATTCCTCCCAAATTTCACTACATTTATCAGAGTTTTGCGCCAAAAATGGAATTGAGCTTGTGGCCTTATATTCTAACGCAACTCACCTAATAACCTATGGATGTTGCCGTTTTTCATAGTTTAAAAACAGACTGGAGAAAACTAGTGCAAGACTGAAGGATGGCTCATACTGGAGAAGAGCTAAAGAAAAAAGATTTTCCACCACTTCTGCAAGAAGTTATAGGAAGAATTGAGCCTTCAATTTTAAAAAATGTGGATTAGTTCCGTAGATTCCCCAAGCTATAAATTTGCCTTGAAGATTTTACCAGCTGCAGAAAATAATAATAGTGACATAAACAAAGACACTAAAACATTAATTCTATATTTAGAGAATGAAATTGACCTTAAAAAATTGGAGCAATTTAAAAATAATGAAGGTGACTCGAAAGGAATCAAAGAAGATTGTTATCTCTACAACATATGGAGCCAAAACACGCGAAAATTAAATCAGGTAAGTGTGCAATATTGTTTAGTTACTCGCAAAACTAATACATAATTTTTAATTACCACGACAAGCTGCATTACATGATCATAATTTGGTGATTGCAACATCCCCACGGTCAAATTAACAAGATCTTGTTAGTCATAATTTGTAGGAAATTATACCTGGACCATCTGAAAGAAGGAGTCTAGTGCTGAATTATCCATAGAAGTTGAACCATC